>JALPQI010001251.1:0-38871 GCA_025490895.1 Thaumatotibia leucotreta | reverse complement strand
TGTCATAACTTTTAAGGTAAATGTTTTTCCGGTACCAGCTCCTCCAGTAACAAAAACTAGTAACGGATCAGAATTTGACACGTCCAATAACTTTTGGGAAATTTTTTGAAACAGTTGTCGTTGACTCATGTTCAACGAAGCTACAAATGTTTCAAACTGATTGTCTGGCATGCCTATGTCAGTTGGTTCATCTTCGACTTCTTCGATCATAATATTATGACCGCCGTCGTCGAGTATGTGTTCAATAGGCTGAACGTCATTGTTGTCATTTGCGTCATCGTTTTGTTCCTCAACGGTTCCTGCTGCCAAGTTTTCTGCCACAATGCGGCTTATAGCTTGTTGGATCTCAGTTTCCCACCGCATCATAGTTTCGGCGTCAAAACCTTCTTGCAGCGGACGTAGTCGATGCCTTTTGGCCCAGAAAGCTTCTTTTGCAGTATTAAAACCATCCAACAACTCTTCCTCTGCTCGGAACGGAATATGAGTCAGGACCAATGAGTAGTAATATGCTTCTGGGTCTGAAGACAGCGTATAATAACGCGTTCGGAGTATAGCTGGACGTGTCCGCTTTTTCATCCTACCTACGTTGTCTAATAAGGTAATGTATCGACGACTAGACACGTCCTCATCCTCAGCATCATAGGCATCAGCATCTTGTTCATCCTCCTCTGTATCGTTTCTAGTAGAGACAAACCTCGTACCAAATCGCAAACTCACCTAAACTAAGTTGCTCCAGAGAAAGAGGTCTGTGAACGTACCTATCAAATACATTTTTGTACGGTTCGGAACTTTCTGTGTCAATCCTAAGCATTCGGTATCTTTGTTCAGGCGCGCAAGTGTTTACGAAAACACATTTACGTGAACTATCTCTTAATTTTAAATGACACAATCGAAACGCACATTCGTTGGCAGAGACTTCTCTGTGAGACAAGATTGCGTTTTGGATAGCAAAAACCAGCCGTCTTAAGTTGCTTCCACCGCGGTCTCTTACAGCACTTATAGCTTGCCTTATTGATCTAGAGACCTCTGCAGGTTCAGCTTTTGAGATATACTTTGAGATGTAGTACGCCACACCTAAAGCTGACCCGCAAGGCTGTAGATCAATATTGGCGCGCCACAGTTTTAATAATCTCGAATTGTAGCAGTTTATCATGGTTTCCGAATCTGTTCTTTTTAATATATAAAATCTTCCACCATTTCTCATTGCTTGCTCGTCGTCTAAGATTGTAGTGTTTTCAGACACTGGTCTCGGGAAAGCGAATCTACAAACGTTTCGGTTATTTTTGAAGCATGTTTGAGTGTGTCGATGTGTTTGTAACTGAACGACTAAATCATGCATCTCTGAGTCGTCCTCAGCGTCGGGAACCTCACACGTGACAACACGCTCCAGCAACTGAATACCTTCAGGGGTGTCAAAAGCCGGCATATCAGCACACCATAAAACCATGTGAACGTGAGGGCTACCTCGTAGCTGAAATTCTATGCGCACCAAAAATCAATAATTTTCTTTCCTAAAATCGGATCCTCTTCTCTTCTCAGCCTAGTAAACAAAGTGTTTAGGCGCAACATAAATTGTCTTGATAACGTGACTGGGTAAGACTCGACAAGGTGCTGCTTTTCAAGGAAGGTCAAATCTTCAAAAGAAAAATTTGGGCGGCCATCGGCAACTAAAAGGGCTTTTAGCATGTCGGGCCAATTTAAATCGTTACAAGAGAGAGTAAGATACCAATGAGGAGGACCTAAATTTTTCACCATGGCAAGAAGATCCGTATACGCTTTGTGCCAGTACGCGGACGTGCCACGTATGTTGCGCATTACCAGGTGCACATTTTGTACAACATCTGTGGGCTCAGCTCCATCCTGACGCAACCGGCCACAGACTGAAACATTTTGTTGAGCCTTGCAAAGTTCTACTAACGAGAGGGCGTAAAATATGTACTCGTTAAATTGGAACCGTTTGTCATTGCTCATCGCTCGAGTTTGGTAGTAATCGAGCGGTGTTATTGGAACGGGTCTTTGTTCCCTAAGCCCATTTCGACCATCTGGGAATAACCTTATCCACGCTAGCTCTTCTGCTCTTTGCTCTCTCAAGACGCTGACCGGGGGCACAGTTTTTCCGTTTGAGTTCGTAGATAGGTATTGGTCTCTCTTCTACGGTATTAGCGTTCGAAACAACTTCGTTTAGATCTGGAATATTAGTATCAATCGGCATAAGAGCTGTAGTAACAAACGCGTGTTCTTCGTGAACAGGATCACTGCTATTCAGATTGCCGTCGCTAACTATCTGAGTGTCGTGTTGTTCATTCAGTACTGGCGATTCATTTGGGATGACCAAGGGTGTTGCATTTATAGCTGTGATACTATACTGCATATCTCGATGGCCTCTTACCTGTAGTGCAACAGCAAGATGTTGACATAAATCGCCTTGATTTGCAAACTTCATCAACATGGAGGCTCCTCTGTTAGGTGCAACATAACCTTTGGGTCCCCGAGAATGTGAGTCGAATAAGTAATATTCTGGGATCTCGACATCGGGAGACTGATTGCGTTCGACGATTACTTTCATTACCGCCAATGCAATATTTGTTTGACATGTAATAATTCCTTTATCGTGTGTTGTAAAAAAATATTCAATCCCCGAAGACAAATTAGGGAAGTATCCTTCAAGAACGTCAGATGGCGCACTCGAGTTAACAACTCCAACGACAACATCGGGCTGTATATTTAATTCGAATTCTGTAGCGGCCACAGAAACTGCGGGTAATAGCTCTTCAGTATTTAAAAATTGCGGTCTGTTTGCAAGTCGTGACATGCACCTGTTGAAATATGTATTACCAGCTAATAAAATTCGATCCAAGTCAGATGGGGCCCATTCATTTAATGGTTTGGAACTGGAGTAGGCGATAGCCGTGGCGGCATTAGCCGTGCACTGGCGGCCACGGGATTCCTCTTCAAACCGATCACTGCCTTGGTGAAAAGACCCACGCAAGATGTGACGGTCATGTCCCAAAGCCTTGAAGTGATTTTTTGGCTCATTTCTAATGTGATCTGCATTTTCTAATGTGATAACTGCCTCCAGAATACTTGACCGTATCTCTTCATTGGTAATGTTAGTATTAATTTGCACATTAGAGTACAAATGATTGTTTCGCAATAGCCACTCTAATGCTTTCTTAATTTTTTCGATGTCTACCGAGTATCGTCGATTGTTTGTCACGTTATCTAAATTTTCAGTGACCACACTTATTCCCGCATTTGCTATATTCAATGGAAGCTGTTCAGGTATCTCTTCAACTTGCTGTGCAAAGAGGATGGCTTGCCCCTTAAATCCCTGTTGTCCGTAACGACCACCCAGACGCACCACTTTTATAAACGGTTTTATCCGAGAAATGAGCCGCAGCTCCATCTCTGATAGACATTCAATTTCAGGCGGAATAGGTGCAACAGTCATGTTGTTCCAAAATGCATTTGACGGGCACTGATTCCTTGACAATTTGTTGGCGCATCTATTGCAACAATCTATGCGGTCTGAAACATTTTGTGGTAGAACAGTAATATTAGCAGTTAAGATACTGCGTGACTGTTTCTTGTATAGAAGCTTATGACATACGTAGCACACCACATCCGCCACTTGAGAAATCGCTTCATTGAATGTGGCATCACTATTTGTAAACAACTGCCGTCGAACACGAGACTGTGACCTCATAGCCGAAAGTCTTTCTAAACGCGAGCCAGGTGATTCGTTGTTACGAGACTGCACAGCATACTCTCGCATCTGCTCGAGTCGAGAAGCGCGGGATGATGGAGACTCATGCTCACGAATTAATTCGGCATGCTCCCGCATCTGGTCGAGTCGGGCAGCGCGAGTTGGTGGAGACTCGTGTTCGCGAACATTTCCCGCATGCTCCCGCATCTGCTCGAGTCGAGCAGCGCGAGATGATGGAGACTCATGTTCACGAACGTTTGTGGCATATTCCCGCATCTGCTGGAGTCGTGTCATACGAGACGACGGGGACTCAGCAGCTCTCTTTTCAGATTTGCTAGCTGCAAGCCTACGCCGCTTTTGTTCCCTATCAACGCTAGACTCACGTGCTTGTAAAGTACGTCTACGGGTACTTTTGTTATTTATAAGCTCTTGACGTGAAGTAGGTGAAAGTTGGCTGTACCATTGGGACATTCTTACTCTTGCTTCTAAAAGCCTTTTTTCGCGTGCCTCAGGAGATTCGGCTTTTAATTTTTTAGCCCGAGCCTGAGCCCTTTTTGTTTTGCGAGATAATCCCATATTGTATGTTTTTATTTCTTAAAATGATCTGATACCTATTGCCGAAAAAATCAGTACTAATGGAGAAGTACTTAATAATAAAAGTATGTTACTTAAACTAACCAAAAATATCTACCTACCTAGTTATTTTATTAATTAATAATTATTATTATATTATTAATTAATATGAAGAATTTAAGAAAGAACCAAAAAAAAGAACGGAAGAACGAGTTAATTAATTAGAAAGAACGAATAAATTTAAAGAGAGAAACACGAAAGAAAAAAAAAAAGAACGAGTTATTTATACTTTATAAGTTTCGCGTCAGACGACGAAGTATCGAAAAAATCGCTATTTAGAGACGACCGTCAACGACGTGTGCCCTCATGCGTGTGCACGCATTCGGGCTGTATACTCGAGCATATCCCCCTCCGCACCGCGCCGCGCGCCGCATGCCAGGCCACGCCCTATCTTTTTGCTTGCTAACGCATGAGTTGCTTTGCGTTGACGCAGAATTAACATGTTCCCGTGGGAATTTTGAGAAAAAACGTATCCTATATTAATTACTCCCGTGATTGAAATGAATCTAATGATACCGCATACATATTTTTTTAAAGGGAAATTTAGAAAAAATATTATTATGTCTTTATCCCGTGGGACTTTTAGGATAAAATGTATCCTATGACACTCCCGTAATCAAGACAAATCTAACGATACCTCATACATCAAAATCCATCAAGCCGTTTAGGCTACAGGTGGTCACAAAGGAAAAGACATACATACATACTTACATACACTCGAAAAACATTACCCTCCTTCTTTGGCAGTCGGGTAAAAAGTAGATGTTTTCATGGAATGCTCCTACTGCGAACATTGACCTGCTTGCACAGCGTGGCGCTTTTGAGCATTACTTACTTCATCAGTCTATGATAGTCCACTTCTGGACGTAGGCCTCTCCTATTAACTATGCGTACGCATTAGGAGGTAAATGCCCATAATCGCGCTGGGCAAGCGGATTGGCGATCGCAGTAATGTGTCCACTATGATGACGCTGCTGCCCATCAACAATCTTTTATTAAATAATGGTCAGTTACACTTTAATCCCTTAGTCGACTCTTACGACACCCGCAGGAGGAGTTGGGGTGACAAATGTTATTCTTACTGCCGTCACCACACGGCTTACAAATTACTTACTTACTATAGGCCTGCGACCATATATAACATGGACGTCTAACGCCAGCTCAAAAATGCCCCCAAAACCAATTGTTCAATTGTGCCAAGATGGGCAGAACATAGCGCTTTTCTTAACACCGCGCATATTTCGGCGCAACATCATTGACAAATGTTTATAGAATATAGCCAATGAAAAGTTTGATGGACCAATCACAACTATTTTTAAATGACGGCTTAAGTTTTAATAGGTTGACATGGAAATTCAATACCGTAATGCATTGAAGTGGGGGTGACATTTGTCAACTAAAATTTAGGACCGTTTTTGAAAGGCAATTTAGTATGGCGTGCGGTTTCCATGTTTTATTTGTTCGTAGCTATAGGCCAATATCCAGCAGTGGATTGAGATAGGCTGATGATGTGAATGTGATAACTGATAACTCCTGCAGGTACTACGGGCTGACTCCGACGAACAACTACGCGGTGTTCCTGCTGCTGAATTTCTTCCTGCACTTCGTCCCGGCTGTCCTTGTTGATGGATACTGCATGCTCGTTGGACGGAAACGAGTGTGAGTTTCTAAATTAATAATCAAAGCCCAGATGACGGGAGCAAAAATGCACTTGTCACTTAATTAGTGCTCAGTTACATATCGACTATTCTATCGACATCCATACCAACATTTTATGAATTGGAAAGGTATTGATCAATAACAAATTAAGCAACCGTACGTAATCAGAGGCATTGCGATCTAAAATTGATAAACAATAATATGTCAATAATACCTAGTAGGTACCTACCTACCTACCATAGGACAGTTGCAAAACCGAAATTGAAGCCTAAAAACCAGCTTGAATATCGTTCAAAACTTCAAATTGCACTTGTTAAGATTACTTTTACATCCTCAAGGTGAAATTATTCACAAGAAATATCAAAATGCGTCAACTAAAAAAGTTGGTGTTTTCAATTTTACAAATCTTATATAATTTGATATCTGGAAAAAAATTGGAAATACTAGGGAAACATAATAAGTATAATCTATAAATTTCAAATTGAAAAATTGTTCATATGGATGTCGATAGAATAGTCGATATTTCATCAAGCACTAGTGAAAAGTTCATTTTTGCTCCCGACGTCCGGGCTTTATTAATAATCATCATATTCAGCCGTTTTTCGCCCACTGCTGAGCATAGGCCTCTTCTTGTACGCCACTGGTCCCGGTCCTGAGCTAACGTCATCCAAAAGTGACCCGTATTCTTCCGAATATCGTCCCCATCGAGCGAAACGCCCGGCGCTTCTCCCATCTGAAAGCGGCCACCAATCCGTTAACGTTTTGGTCCACCTGCCATCACGCTGCCGGGCAATGTGTCCTGCCCAACTCCACTTCAGTTTGGTAATAATCTCCGACGAAATTAATAATAGGTTTATAAAAATTTGGTAATATTTCGTTAGTGAACTTAGAGGAAATGGGAGCTGTAAGCATTTAGAAAAACAGGTAATAGCTGGCCACCTCTGGGTGCGTAGTAAAATTTAGTACCTAGGTACTGTTTAATAGATAAATAGAACGCATTTTAGTAAGAGGCGGCCAATTATTGAACGAGTAATTTCCAGTAACTGGCCTTTTTCCACATACAAAAACGAGTTCTCTTCACCTTTAAATAGAATTCATTTTTAGTTTAAGGTGGCCAGTAACTAAAACGTGACCATTAATTAGCAAGGATCGGACGAAAAAATAACTCTGTTTCGTACAGTAGAGACTTCCTTATCTTATGATGTTAAGTTAACATATTCTATTTTATAAGACATTTTTTAATAACACTATCACAAAGTAATTTTTTATCAGATCCCAACTCCTTCTTACTTTTATGTACCCTGATTGTGAAATTGTGAATTTATGACAATAAACGACTAAGATTTTTTGATATTGAATTTTGATCTGATGAGTGTATACCTATTTATCTTATTCGGTTACCACGATAGTTATTCATGAAATAAAACTATTTAAACGAATTATATCGCGTATATTCATTAACGTTGTAACGACGTTTCGAAGAGTTACCTATGGTGTGCACAAGTATCTAAAAAATAGTTGGAATCTCCTAAATAGATACTTTGTGTCCGTATAATAAAATAATATGTTAACATCATAAGATAAGGAAGTCTCTACTGTACGGAACAGGGTTATTTTTTCAAAATGACGGACGTTTGTCCGATCCTTGTTTATTAGGTTGTTACTTAATATGTATATTCTACTAAAATGAACATTGATAACCTATTAAATAGAAATCATTTTATAACAAAGGGTGGCCAGTTACTGACAATGTACCCTATTAATTGAATAGCTATAGCTATTGTCACTTTGCACGACCTATAGTTGGCTAGAACTCCGATACAGTAAGAAAAAGACGACTACAGCTTCGCCTTTCCAAACATTTTTTATTTATTTAAGATAATATATTTATATTTATTTGTGTCGGTAGCTTTCCGTTTTTTGTATAACTAGGAAATATTTTTTGTGAATGTCTGAAAACGCATTTAAAATTTGTTTATTTTCGTAGTTTTAGAAAGGATTCTAGTTTTGATAATAGCCATAGGCATGGCAGAATAGATTTTGTAGTACAAAAAATTACTAAAACGTCTATACATATTGTCTATATCCAGGAGGAAATAGGGGAATACGTTTGTATGGAAAAAGGTTGTTTGATTACCTAGATACTTTATATCCTAGTTTTGTATTTTAGAAAACTTTTTGATTTTTGTTGATTACCTATTGTCTAAGTGTAACAATACTAAGACTGAACAATATCTTAATTATTATAAAAATAAAACACTTTAACTAAATTACTGTTTTTTGTCCCATTTTTTATTGTTTTTAGTTTTTCTTTAGATATAGTAAAAAATGGGCTTATATGATTAAAAATTGTGTAGGGTCAACCCTCCAGTGCATGAACACCCCCCAGTGAATGAACAAAAACACGGTTTTTTACGTAAAATAAGAAATACAGACATTTCTACCACTTCTCGTATTTTTTTTCCTATTAGCAACCCGATATTCTATGCAATGGCAACACTCGGTAAATTTATTTTCTACCAGTTGCAATATGGCTGACGTTTAAAGTTTGAGTTTTTCTGCATTTCTCGTTTTGTATGAAAAAATTAAATCCCAGCTACGAACAGTGCATATTCAAAGTGATATTTGAAGTGCTTATTTGATGTGTATCAGCATTATATTTAGGTATGTGGTTAGATTAAGAGCTGAACTTCTTATAAATGTTTAGTTTGGCGGATTATTTAGCGATTTACAAACACATTTATTTAATACATCAAAATACAAACATAATAACAAAATTATACACTTAACCTAACAGAAATACAATACCCTAGAAGTCTAAACCACCCTGCATCGTTCCCGGCCCAAAGGTGCCCATTACGCTCGCCGCGTTACCGCGTTGAACCGCAATGGACAGCCTTTGAACGAGGAACGACCCAGAGCGAGGATCGAGACCCCTCTCCCTCAAACGCCTACCCACCTGCCTCAAAAAATTCTTTGCCTCGGAGCACCAACATCCCGTGACCTCGACCGCCAAAGCTACAAACAAATAATTGTTCAGAGCAGCATACTTCTCCCGCTTTTCAGCTGCTGCCAACTCCGCTGCAGCTCCCGCAACACGCATGGTCCGGCCAACATAAGAGGCAGCAAAAGTGCTGACGCACGTGGCGTCCCACAGTAAACATTTGCCCTTTTCCCACGGGATCAAGGTCAAACCATCTGGCCTTTTGCCGTCAGACCGACTAAGACCCCGAGGCTCGAGCACACATGGGACGCCCGCCGAGACCAACCCCCTGCGCAAGATATCATTCAGGGCATGGTGGCGCGGGAATCTCCCTACACAACGTCTACAACTCAAAGCGTGATGGCCATCGCTCTCCACCATCGCACCGCAGACGCAAACATGCCGTTCGCAAACACGACAACCCAGGCGAAGAGCAACAGCCACCCGCATAGAGTCGTTATCAAGTAGGGTTCCCAAATGGGGGGAAGGGAGGGCATGAAGCCACGCACCTGAATCTGGCCTTGACACAGCATTCAGCCTCGCCCTATCCACACCCGTTGCACCCTCCAAGAGGCCACTAAAAACCCGCTCCACCCCAACGTCGTCCCACAGGCGCTGACTATCGAGTCTCTCTGGCACAGACGCACTAGGATTGAGAGCCTGCCAGGCCGCCAAAGCATCAGAAGCGAAAGGAATAGAGACCCTGCTACCATCCAACGACAATAACTGAGTGACAAGGTCTACTACCCCTCCCACCGAAGCCAAGAAAGCCGGCAGACTCACATCCCGCGCACGCCGAATACCTAGACCACCACAACGAATAGGAAGAGAGGCTAGAGCCCACTGATCCGCGCTCAGCGAGACATTAAGTAACTCTTCGATGGACTCCTTCAGCACCCCGTCAAAGGAGTCAATAAGCTCGGGGAACAGCCAGGTTGGAACAGTGCGCAAGAAGTAAGTGACTCTGGGCACAGCAAAACAGACACGCAGAAGAACAAAAGCGACATGCGCCGGAAGATCCTTCAACCTGCCGGCGGCCAACATAAGGAGCTGCTTTCTAATTTCAAACGCATCGGGAATCCCTTCTTGAAAAATGGGAGAACCCAACAAAGTAAAGCTATCAGCTGACAACTCCCTCAGCCCCGGAAGCAAAGAACCGAACATCGAAAATGAAGAACGGGAATCAGCCCCGCAAGGGTAAAACTCCGCGATTAACTTGATATTTTTACGTGTCCCATCACTGGCTTATCGAATGTTCCAAAACCAGTGATGAACAGGGTGTTCATTCACTGGCGTTAGCACAATTTAGATTTTGTTCGAAATTTAAATGTTAACGTTATTGTATTATGGTTGTTTTTCGAGGATCTGCATAGAAAACGATTGTGATTCTTTGAGCTAGTGTTAGGACACTAGTGTTCATTCACAGGTATGAAAAATCCAGTGAATGGACTATGGAAATTTCGGTCGTTCATTCACTAGATTTCTAGTATCCTATGAATGAACAGCATGGCAAGCATCGTGGTTTTAATCATTTTGTATGTTTTACTTCTTAAAATAAACAAAAAATCGGTACCATTTGGATTAACAGGCCTCAAGTGCAAAGAGTACTTTGCAAAACAAGATGCGGAAAAGCAGCGTAAAGAAGAAGACCTAAAGGAAAGACAGCAAAAACGGAAAGAGAAAGCATAAGTAAAGAACGAGAAAGCAGAATTAAGGAAAAGAAAATTAGAAAAAAAGCAGAAACCCAGCTCAAAAAAGACAAAGTAACATCTGACCAACCTAAACAGAAGAAACTCTGCAAAAATGAAACACGTAATCCAGCAACAATGACTAATGAAGATATAACTGGCAAATACGTAATTGTTAGTTTTAAACAGAAAAAAGGATTCGGTATTTTGTAGGAAAAGTGTTCAAAATGAATGGATTGCAAAAAAAAAATGATTTCCTACGAAAGAAACCAGTGTCACAAAACATCGTAAGTTTTGTACGACCACAAGTACCCGACGTTTCTGAAGTTGAATTTGCTGATATTCAACGTGTTCTTAGTGATCCCAATGTATCCAGACGTGGGTTTATGTCTTTTGCTGATGTTAGTTTTAAGGATATTGAATAGGAATAGCTACCTATCAGTTCTTTGTTCTGTTGGTTGTAATCAAATTATTTTGATAAAACTTTTTAAATAAGAATTGGTTAGGTTATCGTATCAAACAAAGCTAGATACATTTTATTTTAATACATTTTTGATCTCTTTACTTATTTTATTCGTTATGGTTATGACTGATAGTTAAACTATAATAATGTGTACGTCATTAAGACTACAAACGTTAAGGTGTTGATTATTATTATTTTTTTCGGTCTCTTTTCTTATTTTAATCGTTATGGTTATGACTGATAATTAAACTATAATAATGGTTACGTTATTAAAACTACGAATGTTAAGGTGTTGATTTTTTTTCCTAGATGAATATATTTTTGACTGATTGTGATTAGAGACTCCTTGGAGACTGATTATGTGCCAACAAAGTTAATAGTTTATTCTTAAGTTAAGCTCAGGTTATAATGGCTATGATTAGATGCAGATTTTTTTATTATTATATTTAAATAATAAGAGAACCCCAATTATTAGTGTAAGTACACTATACATATTTATATTTATAGGTGCAAACAAATACCTATAGGGTTATATAATTATGTGAAAAATAACAATTTGATTATTACGATGATACTATATGTATAGCATATTATTTTATGTAAAAAAATATTAAAATAATGTCGATTAAAAATATTTAAATAGTGTTCATTCACTGGCTTTTATTGTGTTCATTCACTGGTTTTTTTGTTCATTCACTTGCGTTTTGGGTACTTTTTGATACTTTTGGCTATAACTCAATAACCATAAATAAATTAAAAAATCGCAGAAATTATATTCTTGTTTATTAAGTAAAGATTGATTTAATTGCATAAAATCATTGCAATTACTCATGAATACCGAGAAATGATTTTTCAAAGTTGAGAATTTCCTTAAATGTTCATTCACTGGAGGGTTGACCCTATAGTGTAAAACTGCACCAAACATTTAAGAGTATTAATTTTGTGACATATTAAATTCAGAGGCAAAGTTACCCAAACACTGGGTAACATTGCCCCTAAATTAATGTTTTTATGTATATATGAAACGTGATTGCGATAATATAATGAGAATTGTAGAACGGTAGTAAGAATGGTCTACTTTTAAATGATGTACATAACGACATATCATGCTATACTAATTTTCAGAAAAAAACTAAATTACCGAAACTTGGAGCAAATTTTCGTGCAAAGTAGGCACGTTTTACGGTATATTATATTTTGTACAATGACACTAATCTTTGATTACAGAATGTTAAAATTCTACAACAAAGTGATGCGGCTAGCCAGAATCCTATTCTACTTCACGACGCAAGAGTGGCACTTCTCGGACCGCGGCGTGCGTGCCATATGGGGCAGTTTGGACCCGGCAGACCGGGTCGTCTTCCCGTTCAACATGTCCGAGATGTCGTGGGATTACCACGCTGAGACTTTCATTGTCGGTGAGTTGTGTTAATTTAAGGCCAGATATATGCTATTCTCTTATTCACACATTCGACGCTGCGTTCGTCAACGAGCTCGACGTCGAGACAGCCTTGTCTAAAATCCTAGCTGTTTTATTTGACATTAGGAATCGAGGCTGTGAGCGAGGTTGTGGGCGAGTTCGTCGCTGTTTTTCGTTAGAGAATACAAAGTTCGTACGTTAAACGTCAAACTGTCGACGCAGTGTAGTTCCAGCTCACGCCGCATTCATCGCCGAGCACTAGTGTCGTTTAAAGTACGTTAGTGAATACCATTATTAGGCTGGACGCTGCCGCAGCGCTGACATAGCGCTGAAAGCAAGGCGGTTTCCTTGGTGAATAACACTGCAGTTAATGTGAAAGTGTATCAGAATTACTGAATTCTGTTCAACTTTTTTTTATTCAGAATAGACGCTTGACCATGGTCCTACCTGCTGGTAAGTGATGCAGTCTACAGTGGAACACGCTTACCTATGAGATACTTATTTACTCTTGCCTTGAAGATATTCAGATTGTATACATACGGCACAGATTCGGGCAAGGCATTTCACTCCTTGGCAGTTCGCATAAGGAAAGTTGAAGCAAATCGCTTCGTGCGGTTTTGGAATACCTACTTAAGCGATACTTCGCGATACAAGAGTGGCAATGTAAGCCAGTGAACGTCATAAGACTTACTATACCGTAAAACTACCCAACTATAGTCCAAAAGCTCCCAACTATGGTCCAAAACTAAGTCATATTATATCTTCGATTTAGTGTAATTATTATGTTATTGACGCAGTTGTTACACAAAATATCCTCATTAATGATTAAAAAACTTAGATAAAACAAAAAAAAGATTTACATTGATGCTTAATTATGAGGTGAACTTGTGGACCATAGTTTTAGTAGTGGACTATAGTTGTATGGTTTTACGGTACTTTCATTCTAGTATTTATATTTCAGAATACCTAAATCACACCAGCTCCGGCCTATGCCAGCACGTATGCTGAGTTTTTAAAATGTTGACAATGATAATTTTTTGATCATCATCTTTTTACTTGTTTGTCAAATTATTACTAATCGTTTTTTCTTTCGTTCTAAATTCTTGCTCTAAGCATGGCGTTCTGTCCACAGGTCTTCGAGTGTACCTGGTCAAGGATGATCTGTCGACGCTGCCTGAAGCCAAGAAGAAGTGGGACAGGTAATGTGTTTAAAATTATTTTACAATTTTAGTTTATACAATCAGCTGGGGCGTATTTCTCGCAAGGCTCGGAACCGGTTTTTTTCGAGAACCTGGAAATAGCCCAATATTTAAAATGTTTTATATTCTTTATGTAATGCTCAAAATGTTACGAAATTACCAACGTCGTATTTTTAAATTACTCCATTAACAAATAATTGATATACCTACCGAAGAACAAAAAAGAACGAAATTCGAACAGTTCTTTTGTATGGAGTTAAAACCGGTATCCGAGCCCTGATTTCTCGAAAGCTTGTAACTTGTAGGTAATACAAGCGGAAGTCTTTATCTAATTATTACTGTTAAAAAGAGACTTTCACTTGTATTAAAAGTTACAAGCTTTTGGTGCTTCATTTTGCTTTGAGGCTAGCTAGAGGTTATGTATAGCCTAACTATGATTATTGTGTAATACTGTGTGTATACTATTGACAGCCTCCGTAGCCTAGTTGGTGACCCTGCCTACGAAGCTGGAGGTTCCAGGTTCGAATCCCGAGGGCGAGGGCATTCTTTTGTATTTATTTATCACAAATGTTTGTTCCTTGGTCGTGGCTGTGTATGTATCTAAGTATATCTATACGTATCTATCTATTATATATATATCGTCGCCTGGTACCCACATCACAAGCCTTAATTGAGCTTACCGTGGGACTAGGTCGATTTGTGTAAGATGTTCCAAGATATTTATTATTTTACTATGTTGTGCATGAGTGCAATTTAATAAATAAATGATAACTATTTAAATTCTTCGTTGCAGGCTCTACTATCTCCATCAGTGCGTTAAATTCGTGTTCTTCGGTCTACTCGTTAACCTGGCGTACATCGCGCTGCGGTCTGTCTCAAGACTCGTGTTAGGATAACTATATTATTCTACTACTTCCGGGGACACTTTAGTATTAGTTCATTTTATGCTTTAGATGATGAATTCCTACTGATGAAATCCCATGCAAGGGTGAATATTCAGCGTTTTTATTTCGTCATTGTCGTTTTATCAAATATTGTTAAGAGGTGACCCTAAGAGTAGGTTTGAAGAACCCTTATTCTCATAAGAATTTATACAATTCACTTAAAATGGGAAATTTACATAATATCATACAACATTAGTAGATATTGTTTTAATTATTATTTTCGTCGGTTCCTGAGAGGATTACATATGAAATAAAACTATGGAAAACAGATTAACTCGCTTATATGAATTGAATTTAACTTCATCCCGACGTTTCGAACACTTTACAGGGTTCGTGGTCTGCGCGATTTCATCCGTTTTCCATAGATTTATTTCAAAATTATAATAATTTGGTAAATCGTAATTCAGTGACATACCAAGTCTAACATAAACAATGTTGTTGTGACTCGTCCTTCCGTCAAGATACTAATCGCGATACGACAATGACGAATTCGAGCGGTTGAAACGCTAAGCGGAGAATCGCCCGCTAAACTTGCCGATGTCATAAATGCCAATAAAATACGTGTCCACGAAAATGAAGGCAAAAAAATATAGAGGTATTATAGATTGAGATTAATGAGATTATATTAAAATAATGGGAGTTGGAAATGTAATACATTTTAGTCCCATTTGCACGGTTTCGGGTTAAGACTATTCAGTACATTTTTCATCTTACAGTTTAAACCGCTGTAAGTGGCCTAACGCGAGATCTTTTAAATTGGGTTTATTGCAACAATTAACTACTCGTGTACGGGGTCGCATAGACCCTGTATTTAAAGTAAATATCGAGTTACTTGTTGCCGTAGGTAGTGATCATTTCTTTTATGAAAATTGTGTAGAAAAAAAAACATTTATATATTTTTATAAATGTACATGTTTATTTATATTATTTTAATGAGATTAAGTACTTATTTAACATACATTCCGTCCGAAAAGATTTTTTATTGTTTTTTGTTTATAAT
The DNA here is from genome assembly GCA_025490895.1 of Thaumatotibia leucotreta. NCBI lineage: Eukaryota > Metazoa > Arthropoda > Insecta > Lepidoptera > Tortricidae > Thaumatotibia > Thaumatotibia leucotreta. The sequence goes on along the minus strand of JALPQI010001251.1, from coordinate 23,176 downwards.
TTATATTTAGTTAGGATTAGTTATCATGTGATTGTTTATTTTAAAATAGAGATTATGTATAAAATGTATTTTCGAAGAGATTATTTAATTCATATTTATTTTATTTTTTATTTATATATTGTTGTAGGATTGGATAACATCTGATTTTGTTTACATTCAGGCATATTTCTACTTATTATGCTTACGATTTCCCTCCAAATACGAAGATATTATTTTCAGAAGTTTTTTATTAACGTTATACCTATTATAAAATTAAACAATACAATTTACAGAGGTTTTTTTATTCAATTGTAATTGCAATTTTATCCAATTGCAATCCAAATGTATTTGAGATGTTGATCTACAATTGGAAGTTTAATTTTAAGAATACCGGCACCATAATATTGTACAGATTTAAGAATGTATTTTTTATATGTTTTGCTAAAATAGACTTAAGTTTAATAAAGTTTTTTTATCTTATTTTTTTACTTATATTTTACCCTACAATCCTTGCCACTCTACTACTAACAAAAAAATCATCATCATCGTATCAGCTGAAAGACGTCCACTGCTGAACATAGGCCTCCCCAAAGTTTACCACAACAAAAAATATCGCTATCGATTTTTGTAGGTTGTATTTAGAATAATAAAATACACATAATATGAATAAGCGATTTATATTTATAAATTACAACACAAGGTAGTTTTCCTAAACCACTATATACAAACAAGAAAAGTACACTTATTTTGTACAATAACATTATTTTATTATTAATAACACTATATTATTAGATGGTTACAAAGTTGATTAAATGATTAAACAAATACAATCACATTGAATTTTCTGAATATTACATATTTGATACCGATTACATAGGTATTTCATAACGGTAGTAACTGTGAAAATTGGTGTAAATAGTCACTTTAAAGAATATAATAATAAATTACATCAGAAGCCGTGAAACTGAGGATTTTCGGCCAAGCTGGTATATGGCCCGATAGGCCAGGAATCCGTTTTCACGCCGAGGCATGTATAGTGCTTTTCTCAAACATACAAAGAAATACAAGAAAATTACAATGTTCTCGAAATTAAAAAAAAGTTACATTGCAGAAAAAAGTGTTATGAAATTACATTTCCATCCCAGTGAGTTACTGCGCCCTAAAAGCGATACTCGCGATCTATTTTAAGGAACGTTAAGACGCGTTTCATCGCATGTTTGAGAAAATTCAATTTTAAGAGATTATTTGATTGATTAATCATTTAATCAAATTTGGAGTCATGTCCATACTATTCCGAACAATGAAGTCAATCACTCCGACACATTTTACCTAAAATTCGGCCAATTAAATCAATCACAAAAATGTCCGTAAAGGTGCGTTTAAACCAAAAGAGCATTCGCTGTTCTATCGCCCGTTCTACGAAATCAACCAATCACGTTTTGTGTAACGATCGAATTTCGTAGAGTGGGAGGTTATAATAGCGGTAGAATAGCGGCTCTTTTGGTTTGAACGCACCTTTACATTCAAATTGGCTACCTCACAGCTCTTAGCTCATATACAGGGTGTGACAAAACAGTAACACTTTCATTGCGGACGATAGCTACGCGCTACGCTCGTAGCCGATCCCGTGATTTTTCCGCTTTGTAGCGAAAATGGACATCCCACAAAGAACTCCCCTCGGAAGTTCCCTGCGCTCAAAGTGTTAATTTTTTATAATTTAAGGCCTAATTTATTATTCTGAATAAGAAAAATCAGGAAAAAAGTATTTGTGACAAATAAAATTGGTATTCTAAATAGGTGTTCATAGAATTTATTTTTTCATGAAAAAAGCCTGACCAGGATACTAAATGGGCCCTGAAAAGGATCATTATGTTCTATACACCCTGTATATCGTCACCACCATCTTCATATCTTCACCCAATGCAAATATCGCTTAACCCTTTCACAGAAAAATCTTTTGAGCTTTAAAACGTTATCAATAGAATTCAAGATCACAACTGCGAAAATAACGAGTACATTACTCGTAATCGGCTTGCAGAGGGTTGATCCTCGTATATTTTTTATTATCAACAAATTAATTTCCTAAATCGATTTCAGATAATTTCCTGCGAATGAAATAATCTCTATTACAGAAAATTTAATTTAATTTATGTCACGTACACCTATAGAGAAAATTTAATTTAATTTTCTGACATAAATAGGTTTCTGTAATAATTCTGGTATACCCTGTATAAAATATAAACTAAACTACGATTTAGGCCATAATAATTAGAAAAATCAGTAACTAATATTAATTATTTTTGAGAGTTTTTAGTAAAAGGACTTTGTCGCTTCTGCGCCATTTTTTTTTAAAGTCGTCCTCCCACTTTTTTTCGGAATTTTTTTTTACTATGATTTCCACGGTTTTTTTCCATTCTGTTACCATTTTTTCATACATTTGATATGTCAGTAACGGAATGGAAAGTCCGAAAAATGTATGTAAATTTTGGATATTTTTTTCCTCCTATTAGGATCGAATTTCTGAGTAGAAAGTATATAAAAAATACTAATGTTACAAAAAAGGGGGGGGGGGGCATATTGTATAATATTTCATGGAGCTGTCAAATTACTTAAAAGCTAATTGGGAAAATACGTAATAGATATTGCATATACTTATTTTGATGTCGTTTTTATTGAAGTTACCACTTTGTCGCTATCTGTAAGGTTATTTTAGGGAAACATAGTTACGCAAATCAACCTCATAGGTGTCCCAATAATAACGCAAGATTTAAATCCAATGAAAAACACATTTTTGTTCACATTTTTACATCTCAGCTGCATCATAGGGTATATAGAACAAGGATAAGTATGAGAAATGAGAATACTATCATGGTTTTCTGGACTAAAATTAGTTTTGATCCCATTTCCTCGATCGATTTTGCGATCTAACATGATTGAATTATATGTTCATGGGGTTATTTTGGGTTTTATTATTATTATTATATTTGTAGTTATTATTGGGCCACCTGTATAGAAATACAAGGAAATGTTGTCCTAATGGTAGTAAGCGACATGGTATCTCTTACTTCAAAACGACACATTAGTAGGAACCTAGTAATTATTCTAACCTTAAAATTATAAATATTCTAATTGTTCCAATGTAACTAATAGCAAAAAACGTACATTTTGTATTAAAGTAAAATCAGCGTCAAAGACTTTTTAGCAGCCAAAAATACACCATAAATACTTGATAGGGTGTACAAAACTATGATCAGTTTTGAAAAGAATGCAACATTTATATACAACGTGTTTTTTTTAATTCCGTTAAATTTAACAGGCTGCTTGGTACGCTAATTGGAACAACCTGGTATATTTTAGTCGAACTAGAAAAAAAAATTTTTCGTTTTAATTCATATTTAATGAAATGGTAAGTGTGAGAGAACCTTAAGAATAACACAAAAGTTAATTTCAGGTGACTGACGGCACATGTCAACATAAGTAGCATTAGGATGTAATAAAGGTTGCAATACACTTGTATTGCAACCTTTATTACAGTCAGTCATTAAACATTTTTTAATAATTCAGTAACAGTAAGATTTAAGGTACTAGTTTCTTAGAGAAATTGATTATTTTTGACCTAAATAAGCTTACTTTTAATTTAACGGAAATCAATAAAAACACGGGATATATATTTATTATCACAGCTAAAAAAATTCAACACTGACTGCGGTTCAACATCGATTTCGTAACTTTTGATAATTGGCTACGAAGAGGAAAAGTTCCCATCATTTACTGGTTACCGATAGGATTATTTTAGGCCTATTTGTTTCGATTGCAAAAATATTGTACATAGTTAACGGCTTTAAGTAACTCTTTTATGTTCGTTTGTAAGTAACTTTCGTAAAGGTGTATTCAGACCAAACGAGCATTCGCTATTCTATCCCCCACTCTACGAAATCAACGAATCACGTTTTGTGTAACGATCGAATTTCGTAGAGTAGGGGGTTAGAATAGCGAATGCTCGTTCGGTCTGAATGCACCTTAACACAATGGAAACGATCGAAATTTGTCATGCCCGAAACGTCAGGATATAATTAAACGTAAGTTTACGCGATTAAGACCCGTTTGTCTTTAAAATATGACCGAGATTTGTGTTTAAATTAAGCTTTTAACTATGTACACATTTTTTGCAATTGACTCATATGGGTTATTTCATTTATACTCTGACCAACCATACTGTCAGAAGAAAAAAGGAGTAAATAAAAAAAAATAGACTCGAAGAGTCGACTGTCCATAGGAAATTAGAATTTGCCAACGTTTCCTACTGACAAGCAGTTCAGCCAGAGTAATATCCCATTTTTATACTTTGAGATGTGTAATAATACAAATGATATACATACTAGGAAAAATAAGAAATGTATCATGTCAGTTTGAGCCTATATTATATGGTGTAACAAAAATGGTATCAATATCTAATTCTCATTAGGAAATAGTAGGAGAAAAATCGCGAAATAAAAATTTGATTTAATTTGGAAAATTAAAAATGTTTACGTCTAATTTTCCTAATGAGAATACGATTCTGAATGGACCACTGTTACACCCTGTATAAGTTACATGGTAGAAAAAATATATTAATAATGAATTATAATAATTATGCAAATAATCCATTCATTAAATTATAGCCCATTTTAAAATTCGAAGACATACTTGTGTATCCTATCTGGTAACCAGTTACGAGATGAGTATTTTAAACTCACAAAAAATAGAATTTAAGCAATAATATGTAGTAACCGTAACTGAAGGGAATTTACATTTCCAATTACGTAACCGATTGCCAAATCTGGTTACGAAATAGGATTTACATTAGAATGCAAATTTTACCCATTAATTAATATTGATCTAAATCATAATTACATTCTAAAAGTGTATAACAACCAACTTCATACAATTTTGACTAAAACTTTTTATAGGTAGCTTAATTTAGAAAATAATAATAAAGTCATTTAATGTCAATAACGTATTGACCATATTATGAGACCTGGGCCAAAATTATTTTCGTTGTCTTGTTTTGTGTCCCAAAAAAACGTGACGCAGTGGTGATTTTTGTATGAGATGATGTTTTGTTTTTTATTTCTGATGTATGGATTAAAACCTAGCGTGAAAAAGAAATACAAGTGCACCATTTTTATATACTGAGTCGAAACAGCAACTAAAAGCGTAACAGAGGGGTATGAAACAAGACAACGAAATGAATTTTGACCCATCTATAAAGTGGTGGTATTTTTAGTATTTTTGTACTTTTCACTTTTTTAATATGTTTTTTTTTTAAGTTTTTCCCACTCCGAATCTTGAGCTTTGGGGAAAATATTTTTAAGGTATCGTTTAATAGAAATAAATAAATAAAAGTGTGTAAATGCTTTCAAACCAATAGTCTAATTGAACTAATTAGTGGAATGGAATAAATGTATGAATACTTGGTGCCTAAATATAGTTTCTTCAATAATTTGGCATGTCAGTTACAAATCGTATAATTACAATATATTTAAGTATAGTATACAGAAGAAAGAAAAAAGGAATAATCACCATTTTAAATAATTTATGTTTATTTGTATACAGGGTGTAAACCCTATTTATTTATACCGAAAATGTTTTTTTTTTTTTTGGTATTATCAAACCGCGATCAGAATTAAATTTGAAAGTGCTGTTGACACCAGAGATGGGCAAAATTTATTCGAATGACGAATAACGAATAAGAATAAAAAAAATCATCGCGAATGACGAATGAAATTGTCGAATGATTATTTTTATTCGAATAGATTATTCGTAGAATAATTTAATCGCAAATAATTTATTCGTCGAATGAATTTTCACGAATAATTTAATTACTAAAACAAAGTCACTTTCTGCACTTCTTTGGCGACAGGTGGTGGTGGGTGGCGACGGGTAGCGGCGAGCGGAGGCCGGGGGTGGCGGGCGGCGGCCGATGGTGGTGGGTGGCGACGGGTTTCGGTGGAGGGAGGCGAGTGGCGACCGGGGGTGGCGGGCGGCGACGGGTGGTGGTGGGTGGCGACGAGTGGTGGTGAATGGCGACGGATGGTGGTGGGTGGCGACGGGTTGCGGTGGGGGGAGGTGGGTGGCGACCGGGGGTGGCGGGAGGCGACGGCTGGTGGTGGGTGGCGACGGGTTGCAGTGGGGGGAGGCGGGTGGTGACCGGGGGTGGCGGGCGGCGACGGGTGGTGGTGGGCGGCGACGGGTGGTGGTGGGTGGCGACGAGTGGTGGTGAATGGCGACAGGTGGTGGAGGGTGGCGACGGTTTCCGGTGGGGGTAGGCGTCGAGTGGCGGGCGACGGTGGGTGGTGATGGGTGGTGACGAGTGGTGGTGGGTGGCGACGGGTGGCGGCGGGCTAAGGCCGGGGGGTGGCGGGCGATGGCGGGGTGAGGTGGGTGGTGACGGGTGACGATGGGTGGTGGCTGGAGGTGGTGGGTGCCCGCCTCCATCCGCCACCGCCCGCCACCCCCCTGCCTTCGCCCGCCGACACCCACCACCACCAGCCGCCGCCTGCTACCCGACGCCGACGCCTCCACCCGCCGCCACCCCCGGTCGCCACCCGCTTCCCCCCACCGCAACCCGTCGCCGCCCACCACCACCCGCCGCCGCCTGCCACCCAATGCCTCCACCCACCGCCACCCCCGGTCACCACCCGCCTCTCCCCACCGCAACCCATCGCCACCCACCACCACCCATCGCCATTCACCACCACTCGTCGCCACCCACCACCACCCGTCGCCACCCACCACCACCCGTCACCACCCGCCTCCATCCGCCACCCCCAGCCACCGCCCGCCGCCACCCGTTGTCGCCCGCCTCCCCCCACCGCATCCCGTCACCACCCCCCACCATACGTCGCCATTCACCACCACTCGTCGCCACCCACCACCACCCGTCGCCGCCCGCCACACCCGGTCGCCACTCGTCTCACTAATTATACTTACTACCTTGGTTTATATATTACCCCTAATCCTTAACATTCTTTAGCGTGCTAGAACTTAGAACAAATTACAGTATTCACGATTTATGTTAAATATTATGCTTGATGTTGTTTAATTTAATATAATGCAACAGAAAAAATATGTATTACGTAGATTTATTCGAATGAAAATAACGAATAAATCATTCGTCATTTAAAAACCAGCTGAATAATTCATTCGTGGCTGATTTATTCGCGAATGATTCATTCGCGAATAAATCATTCGTGACTAAATTATTCGCGAATAAAGAAATCGTGAATTATTGTTTATTCGAATAATTATTCCGATAAAAATTTATTCGAATAATGCCCATCTCTGGTTGACACAACATTAACCGAGAAAAGAGTTGTGTAGATGTAGTGTAGTGAGTGATTAATTAACATCTATGATCTGTGAGTATCTGCACTTAAACTATGAATGTATGAATGTAACTATGAATCTACGAACAAATAAAACATGAAAGCCACACGCCATATTAAATCGCCTTTCAAAAACGGTCCTGAATTTTAGTTGACAAATGTCACCCCCTCTTCAATGCATCACGGTAATGAATTTCAATATTATCAACCTATAAAAACGTAACCGTCATTTAAAAATAGTTGAGATTGGTCCATCAAAGTTTTGATTGGCTATATCGTCGGTTGACAACCAAAACTCACTAAGTAACAAATACCTACTTGAAATAGAGATCGTATCTCAGTTCTGATTCAATATTGACATAAGAGGTTACTAAGAGTAGTGACAGTTTTTATAGTGAGTTTTGCTTATCAACCGACGATATTTTATAAACGTTTGTCAAAGATGTTGCGCCGAAATATGCGCGGTGTCAAGAAAAGCGTTATGTCCTGCCCATCTTGGCACAATTGAACAATTGTTTTTAGGGGCAGTTTTGAGCTGGCGTTAGACGTCCATGTTATACAGGGTGGAACGGAACGACCATCTTTCCCGCTACCGACCGACTCTACCAACCATTACGATCAACTTTCAAGTATGGGACCAACATCGAAAACGTACATGGAAAATTGACTTTTCCATACAATTGAGCTCTAACTAATCAGTCACTTTGTATGAGGGGTTAATTGTTTAAAATATATTTCGATGTTGGTACTATACTGAAAATTCATCGTAATGGTTGGTAGACTCGGTCAGTAGCGGGAAAGATCGTCGTTCCGTTCCACCCTGTATATGGGTCAAATTCTTTTCGTTGTCTTGTTTCATACCACTCTGTTACGCTTTTAGTTGCTGTTTCGACTCAGTATATAAAAAAACGGTGCACTTGTATTTATTTTTCGCGCTAGATTTTGATCCATACATCAGAAATAAAAAACAAAATCATCTCATACAAAAATCACCACTGCGTCACATTTTTTAGGTACACAAAACAAGAAAACGAAAAGAATTTTGACCCATATGGTCGCAGCTATGAATATATCCTAGATTGACTCATACACTGTTGTGTCAACAGTACTTTCAAATTTACTTCTGATCGTGGTTTGATATAATATTATGCCATCGAATATAATAATTTATAGCAGTGTAGTCACTTAAAAAACATAATTCAAAATATTTAACAATATAGGTTAAATTGCTAGTAACTGGCCACTGTCCAATAACTGGACACCCTGAACTCATGTCAATGTCAATCACTCTCTCTTTTCGAAAATGAATCCTAATTCTAATAACATAAGAATTCCTTTTTATATAAGGTGGCCGGTTACTGGAGTGTGGCCAGTTACAGTCAAGTGCAAAAATAAGTATCGAAAGAATCCGTTCATAAATATGTTACGACGTTCTTATTACACAGAATTAGAGTGCACTGGGACATATTTTTGAACGTTTTTGTATACCCCTTATTTTGTCTTCGACTGTACTGGAGGGATTCCAATTACTGGAGGGTGGCCAGTTACCGGATGATGGCCAGTTACTTGAGGGTGGCCAATTACTAGCAATTTTCCCTAATTTGATTTGTTTCAATAAAATTGATCTAATGTTCATGTCCCATAGTAAGTAAAGCGGGCAAAAGGGCCCCCACGGTCAAAATAAGGACCTCACAAAACTGCAAACCGCCAAAGCCTTTCGGAGCTTCCCCTATTAACGCGTGCGTGTGCGACGAATGGGTTAGTTCTGGTAAGACGTGTACTGTCGCTACGTAGAGGAACGTTCCTGCTGAGAATAACATCGCTATACCTGCAGAGAAATACACATGAAATAATATTTAATGTTAAATCGAATTTTGAAGTACGGTTATACCGAATGTCATTAAACGAACGAAGAAACGAGTGATTACTGGTACATAATATATTATATAGATATAAAACTACCAACTCTAGTTGAGTTTATCGATATGGGAACTCCCTACTTGTCAAAAAATTTGACGAGTTACGTCGAAAAACTTATTTCTAAAAAAGGTTAATTATCTCTGGAACCAAGCCGAATCCATGAAATTTTATACAACATTAAATACTCTAAATATACTCAGGAATTCAGCATTAAAATCTTTCGGAATGCTCACGAGCACCGTGTCCGGTCATTATAATGACAATTATTTTCAAGTTTATGGGTTAAAGTTCTAATTTCAACAAATATGAATTGACATTAGTGTGCAGAAAGCGAAATTTTTTTGTAAATCTGACTTCAGTTTTAACGTATTTTGTTTGGCCGCTTTCTGCATAGTCAAAAAATTGACGCGCTCCTATGTAATGGTTTTTACGGAAGACCAGCGTCAAGGTACCTAACAAGTATCTTGACATAAAGCAGAGTGAAAACCTTATCAGTCACGCTTTAGAAATTTATTGTATGTTATAGTTTGTATTTTAAGCGCACTGACTAGTATACGAGCCCCGATGCAGTGGAGTTCGTCTAGTTCGAAACAATTTTTACAAATTGTTGAATATTTAATAAATGATTACATTATGCTAATGATAAATTGTATGAACGTTAGTCATGGTTAATGTACTACATTTCAAGAGACACAACGTTCCGCGCTTATAAGCTTGACGCAAAATTCGCAGTGCATCAGGTGTACCATGTCGTCTTTAATATTAATGGCGTTCTTTACATTCATTGATTATTTACAAAATTAAAAATTGTGGAATTTTATTTAAAAAATAACTCTCGTAAAATAGTTTTTTTTTATTCTGATTTATTAAGTCTAAATATTTTATACTCAAAGAAACTATTTTAGTACTACTATTGAATAGTGAAGGTTTTGTCTCTAAACCTTTTCCCCCGGATGAACGGGATAATCTCGAAAAACTGTCTAACTGGACGAGAACATATGCATCGGGGCTGGTGTTCACCTCGGTCGTTAAATGGGAAAGCCTCGGATCACATGTTTGTCGGCCTCGGCTTTGCCTCGGTCTACAATTGCACGTCATCCGCGGCATTTACCACTTAAACGGCTTTGGCATGTAATCTACTATTTCTTTCGTTCTTTCTAAAAAATCTAAGTTGATCGTTTTTTGCATAAATGATTGTCGATTATGATATTTATGATTCTCACCAGTGGCGTTGAAGTCGCTGAGGGTCTGTTTGCTGTCGTCTCCGATGCCGAAGTACGTGAGCAGCGCTAGTAGCGGGGCAGCGCATGAGAAGATCAGCAGGTGCTTGCGGATTCGATTCCTGACACACAAACAACACTCAAATATCACATCACATCATCAGCCTATGCTAGTCCACTGCTGAACGTAGGCCTCTCCTATTAACTATGCGTATAGACGCATTAGGAGGTAAATGCCCATAGCCGCCACGCTGGGCAAGCGGATTGGAGATCGCAGTAATGTGTCCACTATGATGACGCTGCTGCCCATCATCAATTGTTATCAAAAAATGGTCAGTGACACTTCAATCCCTTAGTCGACCCCGAGCCCCACAGCCCCGGGGCCTCCACAAAAGAGGGGCCACAATAGAGATTTGGAAAAAAAATCAATTTTCAACTAGTATTTTTTTTTTTGAGTATTGAAAGTGATCTACTCCGGGAACTAGATTTCAGCGAAATCATCAACGATTTTTCGGCGAAAAAAGCTCGGAAGATTCCGTTCGTTAACGCAAAAAATTAATTTCAGATAATTCTCGTTTCCGTTTATATGTATAAGTTTGTTAAATAATAAAATAATGTATACTTATTTCCAGAAAAAAATATTTATTCAAAAACTTGACTGAAAAAAATTGTCTACCCACAATGTCGTAACAGATGTGCTTACCATTGAAAAAATCAACTGCGAAAGACTCTGGTCGTCACGGGATTCGAACCCGCTTCCTCTGGATTGCCGGTCCAACGTGCTTCCAATTACACCAGACTACCTTCCGTCGATCACAGCGAATTTAGTCAATGGTATTGTGAAGCTAATCACTAGCGACATCTGTACGTAGTGTTTCGAAGGTACTACAACCTTAAGCCACTCAAAGACGTGTGTCTACCACAATCGTCCGCAAACTCGACAACTCTCCGTTGCGTTGAATTTGCTATAGAGGGCGCTGTAATCAATTCATTATTAGGAAACATCAATTTGTTTTATAATTAAACAAATTGATGTTGGTGTTACTTTTTTACAATGCGGATAATCCCACAATGTCTACTTTATTTGGAAAATAATTAGGGGCCAAGGGGCCTCCACTCTTTTGTTGCCCCGAAGCCTCTCAACCTCTAAATCCGGCCCTGGGGCCTTGTGTAGCATTATTGCAAGGAACACTATGTCACCATCTCTCTCTGGCTTACCTGTCGCCGCCCACGTGCAAGAGAAAGGTGACGAGGCTATAAGCCGCGAGCTTTATGTAGCATTATTACTAGGAACACTATGTCACCATCTCTCTCTGGCTTACCTGTCGGCGCCCGCGTGCAAGAGGAAGGTGACGAGACCGAAAGCCGCGAGCTTTATGTAGCATTATTTTATTTTATTTTTATTTTATTTTATTTATTAGACACACCAAACAGACAACATTCAATACATGTACAAACAATAATAACAAAGATCAGACAGGTATTCAGATAGAATGTTACCCAAAACAAGTGTGTTCAGCATGATTAAAAAGAGAGAATAAAACATCCCTAAACAAAAGTAACTTAAATTTAAAATAATACCTATAACTTTCCTAGATAAGAAAAATAGCAGACACAGCATTATTGCTAGGAACACTATGTCACCATCTCTCTCTGGCTTACCTGTCAACACCCGCGTGCAAGAGAAAGGTGACGAGGCCTAAAACCGCGAGTTTTATGTAGCATTATTGCTAAGAACACTATGTCACCATCTCTCTCTGGCTTACCTGTCGCCGCCCGCGTGCGAGAGAAAGGTGACGAGGCCGAAAGCCGCGAGCTTTATGTTGCATTATTGCTAGGAACACTATGTCACCGTCTCTCTCTGGCTTACCTGTCGCCGCCAGCGTGGGAGAGGAAGGTGACGAGGCCGAAAGCCGCGAGCTTCCCAAGTAACAAAATGTGGTTTTGTAGTGGTTCCGGAGCCAAGTCTATAACAGGCTAGTAAAAGTTTACAACGACAGAAAAGGGCCCATTTTATACGCGTACTTTTGCTAATAAAACACTCATAGTAGACTGGGCGAGCACCACTTAGACCAATAATACACTCATAGTTCACCTACCCAAAACTATCTGCTCCCGCGAAGCCAACTAAGAGCGACTAATAGAACTAGACATGACCACCTAAGCCCGTAATATACTTATATTTAGACTCCGGAGAACGTATCCGATATGATTTTTCTGTTGTGTTGTGTTGTACGTTTGTGGAGAAGAATAAATAAAATTAAGAGGTAAGTTAAACTATTTATACTTCATAATTATTCAGTCCACAGAATACATGTAATATTATACGTGCATACATGCTTGAATGGCAAACGCACGAGTATTTTCGGTGAAGTATATTGTATTTTACATCTCAATTTTTGTTCGCCTTTTGAACACGGCGTATTTACTAAGATGTGTTTAAAAATAATATGAATCCTAACACCATTGTCTTTTGTCTAATTTTTGTTTCAGCTGTGTCTTTGGTCAAAATATCATGGTCAAACTTTCCTCTTAAGTGAACCGCTTTTTTTAACCGCTTCCATTTGTTTATATCCATTTTAGTTATTATTGAATAAAAACCCAATGCCTCAAAATAAATCAAAATGGCAAACGCACGAGTATTTTCGGTGAAGTATATTGTATTTTACATCTCAATTTTTGTTCGCCTTTTGAACACGGCGTATTTACTAAGATGTGTTTAAAAATAATATGAATCCTAACACCATTGTCTTTTGTCTAATTTTTGTTTCAGCTGTGTCTTTGGTCAAAATATCATGGTCAAACTTTCCTCTTAAGTGAACCGCTTTTTTTAACCGCTTCCATTTGTTTATATCCATTTTAGTTATTATTGAATAAAAACCCAATGCCTCAAAATAAATCAAAATGGCTATGCGATAAATTTTAAAAGCAAATGTCTTCTTAAACTGACTTCACGAAGATATCTTTGGACACTAACAGTTTTACAAAAAACCTTTATATGGAAATTAAGTCTATAACAGCATTCGAAAGTCCACAATAATACCAAGTACAGTAACTCTTAGAAGAAACCACTATAGAACTAATTGACTTGTAATTGACGTTTAAATTCTACTAATACACCGCTATAAGGTCAGTAATAAGTAAACAAGGTTCTAAGTGCATTTAGTCCTATAAACTACTATTACTAGCTATGAGACTTGTAGCAGATTTATAATTACTTCTTGTAGACGATTATAAGTGTAACTTACTGGAGTATGTATTCTCAAGTGTATTTACACCTTTGCACCACTTTTATAGGCCTTCTTAACCTTTACTGCGTCTATAATTTCTTTCTATACACGGCTATAAGTCAGCTTATAAGAACAGATGTACTATAAAACTAAACAAACTCCGCGGAACCTGTTATCAGGTTTGTGGTAAAACCTAGAACCATTAAGAGAGAGGTACTAGTGCTGTAAGCCTATAAACTGTGCACTACAGGAGAATTTTGTTACTTGGGTTTATGTTGCATTATTGCTAGGAACACTATGTCACCGTCTCTCTCTGGCTTACCTGTCGCCGCCAGCGTGGGAGAGGAAGGTGACGAGGCCGAAAGCCGCGAGCTTTATGTAGCATTATTACTAGGAACACTATGTCACCATCTCTCTCTGGCTTACCTGTCGCCGCCCGCGTGCGAGAGAAAGGTGACGAGGCCGAAAGCCGCGAGCTTTATGTTGCATTATTGCTAGGAACACTATGTCACCATCTCTCTCTGGCTTACCTGTCGTCGCCCGCGTGCAAGAGAAAGGTGACGAGGCCGAAAGCCGCGAGCTTTATTATTTTTTTTTTATTTATTCAGAAAAACAAACAGCCATTTACATAAAATACTACAAAAATGTTATTACAGAAACGTTGTGCTCCTGAGTTGTGTCCTGTGTTAACGCGTCTCTTCGCTTTTTCCAGTATCAAACGGGAAGTTCCATCTTCGTGGAAGACGGCCCTTGTGCACCGTGTTCCAAAAAAGGGTGACAGATCGGATCCATCGAATTATAGGCCTATCGCTATCACCTCCCTTCTCTCTAAGGTCATGGAGCGTATAGTTAACGCTAAGCTCCTTGGTTACCTAGAAGAACACGATTTTATAAGCGACCGCCAGTATGGCTTTCGCCACGGTCGCTCTACCGGTGATCTTCTAGTGTACCTCACTCACCGCTGGGCATCAGCCATTGAGAGTCAAGGCGAGGCTTTGGCAGTCAGCCTAGATATAGCGAAGGCGTTCGATCGGGTCTGGCATAGGGGCCTTTTGTCGAAGTTGCCATCTTATGGACTGCCCGAGGGATTATGTAGATGGATTGCTAGCTTTTTGTCCGGCAGACGCATTCGTGCCGTAGTAGACGGTAGCTGCTCTGATAGCATGGACATAAACGCTGGCGTCCCGCAAGGCTCTGTGCTATCCCCAACGCTGTTCCTTCTGCATATCAATGACATGTTGTCTATCGGCGACCTCCATTGCTATGCGGATGAGAGTACTGGGGATACTTTTTACACAGGCCGTGCTAATATCCCTCGCTCTGTGTTACTGGAAAGTCGCGGAAAACTTGTGTCTGACATCGAGAACACTTTATCTAGAGTCTCGTTATGGGGTCGGGATAACCTAGTCAGGTTCAACCCCACAAAGACACAAGTTTGCGCGTTTACCGCTAAAAAAACCCCATTTACTGTGGCTCCAAAGTTCCAAGACACAGCTCTTACCATGTCAGGGAGTATTGGGATCCTCGGAGTCGACATTTCCAACGACGTCCAATTCCGATGTCACCTAGAGGGAAAAGCTACGCTGGCATCCAAAAAGGTCGGGGTGCTCAATAAAGCGAGGGGATACTTTACTCCGGGGCAAAGACTTCTGTTATATAAGTCGCAAGTCAGACCCCATATGGAGTATTGCTGTCACCTCTGGGCAGGAGCACCTGTGTACCAGCTTGCACCCTTTGACTCGGTTCAGAGACGAGCTGTCCGAATAGTCGACGATCCCAGACTCACAGGCGGTATTGAACCCTTAAGTCTAAGGAGAGACTTCGCCTCCTTATGTGTGTTCTATCGTCTGTACAATGGGTTGTGCTCTGAAGAACTGTTCGACATGATGCCAACGTCCACTTTTCATCATCGCACCGCTCGCCACCGACTGGGCGCTCATCCTCACACCTTGCAACCTAAATGGTCGCGCACCGTGCGGTTTCAGAGGAACTTCCTCCCGCGGACGGTCCGTCTGTGGAATGAGCTCCCTGCCGAGGTTTTGTCGATGGACTACAGTATGGGGTTCTTCAAAAGAGGAGTGTACAAGTTCTTATTGGGTCGCCAACGCGCATGTGACACCCCTGGGGATGCAAGCGCCCATAGGCTACGGTGACTGCTTTCCATCAGGCGGGCCGTATGCTTGTTTGCCACCGACGTGGTATAAAAAAAAAAAAAAAAAAAACGACGAGGCCGAAAGCCGCGAGCTTTATGTAGCATTATTGCTAGGAACACTATGTCACCATCTCTCTCTGGCTTAAATTTTCAGTCAACAAATTTAAGAATTTTGTAAAGCGTAAACTTATATCTAAAGCTTATTATAGTACACAAGACTACATGAATGATAAAACACCGTGGGAGTAATTTAGGATTTAATTATTAGTTTGTTAAAGTTGTGACATTTAATTACGATAATTTACGCTTGGAGACCTTGTACATCTCCAAATGTGCATTATATAATGTTATTATTATATACCTATTCGGAGAGAAACTTTACTTCTCTATAAATTATTACTTATAAATCTTCTGACTTTTAGAGACTTTACATCTCTTGTTATTATTATTATATTTCAATTGATTTAAAATCAATTTTATGTTTTTTTTTAATGCATGTTAGTTGTAAGATGTACCATGATTGTTTGAAAAAATAATTCCCGCCAAGTTTCTTACCGGTTCTTCTTGGGTCAGCGCAGCGGTGTAGGGTTCGAACCGGAAGTAGTTTTAATATCTAGACGATTCAAAAGAGTTTGTTGCTATTCCAATTTGAATAAATAATTATTTGACTTTGACTTTACCTGTCGACGCCTGCGTGCAAGAGAAAGGTGACGAGGCCGAAAGCCGCTGGGGCCTTATGTAGCATTATTGCTAGGAACACTATTATTTCGACGTCTCTGTGAGATGTTGTCGCTGCTGCGCCTAGGGCCACGCCATCGGCTGAAAATACAATTAAATTAGTACATCTAATTAGTAGTAGGTGGTTGCTAAGACCGAGTGGCCGAGGGGTACAGGCATCAGCCGCGAAAGCTGAGTACGTGGGTTCGATCCCCACCTCGGACATAGGTGATCTTGGTCGTTTTTCTTTGGTATATGACATCTAATATTTATATATTTTTTAATTAGTACAGGACTGGGGGAGGCCTATGTCCAGCAGTGAACTTCAATTGGCTGATGATGATGAAATTAGTACATTACGACACAAGTGCGAAAAACATGAACTCCCTATCGGTCGTATTTTAAAACATCGCCACTCGTTTCGAATTTCGTTTTTGCACGTGTCTCGTACGACGGTTTTTAGTACAGATGTCCCTCCGAAGTTTTGGACCTGACGTAAAATGACCCACTTCTCGCATTAGAGCCTAAAAAACACCATCTGTACTAAAAATATTATTATACATATTAGGTCCTTATCTATGAAATTGGCGTTTTGTATGGAGAATTTTCAAATCAAATCAAAATTGTTTATTTGTACTGTTGTTGTAATTGTTATTTTGTGAATAGTCAAATTCTTTATTTCATAAAACAAGGTACTATTATGACACATTTATACCTATTTCAAACATATGAAGCGGCAGCATATGGTACCTAAGAGTTGTTTTCAAAGCTTATTTCAGAATATCACTTAAAAGTGCATTCAGACCAAACGAGCATTCGCTATTCTATCCCCCACTTTACAAAATCAACGAATCACGTTTTGTGTAACGATCGAATTTCGTAGAGTAGGGGGTTAGAATAGCGAATGCTCGTTTGGCCTGAATGCACCTTAACAAAAAAATACTATTATTAGTGTGAATAAACCTTTGTTACTCCACTGTTAAGGGAACATACCCATACTATGTGACCTGTTTAGGGGGGGTTGGTCCGTGAAAGTACCACTCTTGGTCACCAGGGGGAGGAGGGGGGTCTGGTATCTTGTCACGTGACTAGTATATTTCGAGATTATTTTGTAGTAATATAACCAAAAGTACAAATCTAAAATTAAAATTTACTATTTAACCTACGCCTGCACTCTCACAGTACGCGTTTTCAAAGGCCAAAAAATACTACGTGAAAACAAAGGGGGGGGGGGGTCTTGGCATATACTACGCTTGGTCACCAGGGGGAGGGGGGGAAAAAGGGTCACGTATCACGTAGTATGGGTATGTTCCCTAAATACAAATTTTTTTGTCATTTTTCAAAACGACCCGAATAGGCTATATTCCAGTGCTGAAGCAACATTTTGAGGTAATCGTTATATTGACACAATTTACTAATTACTATTGTTTAGTGGCAGCGATATCGATAAGAGTAAAGCGATAAGACATGTTTCCTTTATCGCCAATTATTCCGTTGCTAAACTAATTATTTTTTGACTAAACAATGAACATCATATCAGAACGCCGTCCCGAATCGTACTTGGCTCATTTGAAAAGTCTATTTTCAATACAATGAATTTTGTATATTTATTCGATGTCAAAATTAAAGTTAACCAATTTTTGCCGGAAATACTCACTTCTAATGCGTGTTTTGTATAGCTTTATTTCATAAAACAAGGTACTACCACACATTTATAACTAGGTATTCCAAACATATGTAGCGGCAGCATGGCAAGAGTTGTTTTCAAAGCTTTTTTTTACTATTAAAAACAATCATTAGTGCGCCGTTGAAAACGAAAAATATATTCAAGTTACTCGTCAGATAATAAAATTAGGGATACTAAAGTCTATGACCAAAAACGCCAATTTCATAGGTAACGAGTGTAATAACCACAGGACAGATGTCATATATACCATAGATCAAGCAAACGTATCTACTTAGCGTGTCGAATGAACTCAGTGAAATCCACTGAGTTGTCCGTCTTTAATCGCTGCTTGCAGCTTTCGGGCGTCAAATTTTGTAAGTTGAAGTGAACAAAAACATTAATAATGCCTCTTTAAGTAATATTAATTGCAACAACACAAAAAAATATGAATACTCAAGGGCCTGAGACATATTTAAAATCATAAGCAAGTAACAACTTCAGTACAAAATCTGACACGCTCGGCCGCCATACAAATGAATGAACTTGTTTCTTCTATCCAAATCTAATTCTGTGGTAATAACCCAATATTTGACTAATAAAAAATACGTTCTTATTAATTATCTGTTTTAGGTAGGCTAATGATGAGTAAGGTACCAAGTTACCAACCCTAGCCTACGTCCAGCCGTGGACTGACATAATATAACAACTATAACTTACCGGCAGCGTGGACAACAAGCCCAACAGTGGCCGTCATGTTCCTCTCATGAGGGTTGCTACCCTCGTTGTAGCGAGATGACATTTGATCCACCAGCAGCATAAACACGAATCCTGCATCAACAATTCAGATTTAAAAACATCGCGTCTAAGGCACTGGTCTCACTACGAGCTACTAAGGGCTTGTTCATTAATCACGTTATACTGTATAGGGGGAGGAGGGGTCAAGAAAAATCACCAATTATCAACATAGGGGAGGGGGGGTCATCGGACAAATCACGTGTAATTTTTTGTCTCTCTCTGCTGAACAGCATACTTTCTTTAAAAAATAACCAGATGTCAAATCCTGAACTGAGTTTTGAAACTTCGCGGACATTTACCTCGTAGTTGGCAAAAAAGTTTTTTCCCGTCACGTGTCCAATAAAGTTAAATTGAAGTGTTATTAAAAGGACTACTTAAGTTGGAAAAAAATTATACGTCATATTGGCTAGGGGGGGGGGGGTCCTGAAAATATCACCAAGTATCACTATGGGGGATGGGGGGGGGGGGTCTAAAATAGACCAAAATCATATGACGTGATTAATGGACAAGGCCTAAGCTATGAACTATCGGCTATAAACACGATTAAAGATACGCACTCCCGTGTAAATAAAAAAGACACGGCGATACTTGCCCGGCGGTGATAGCTTTTGTTCGTGTAAGTAAATATTCTTTATTGTGCACCACATCGGGTTAAAGAATTTATTGTCTCATAAGAAATTTACATTTCACTTAACGAGAACTTAGAAGTAATTAAATATTATTTTACCAGTGAGCACATTTACAAACTAGTTCCAAAAGAAAAAAAAAACAATAATTGCTAAGCAAGTATTCAAAGTACAAAAGTAGGTACAGCGTTAATAAATCTATAAAACGGGTAGGGGCATAAATCCACGCATTCTTCGTTATAAGCATACGCGAGGTAATACAAGTTGAGTATGGCACAGGACCGCATTCAGGTGATCGGAATATTCAGTATTATGTGGGCTTTAAGTTTTTTCTTGAAACTAAGTATAGTGGTGGCTTCTTTAACTGATTTTGGCAAATTGTTATAGATACGTGCTCCTTCGTAGGTTATATTTCGATTTCCAAATTTTTTTGTGTGTGGTGGAGGTAAATACAAGTTATCAGCATTTCGTAGATTTCGTTTGCCCTTTTCTCTATTGGTGGGAAAAGTAACTTCGCTGTGTAATGTTTTAGACAGTATTTTTTTTATAAACAGACATTTGTGTATAACTGATGTATGCTCATTAACTTTGTTTCCGTGTAAATGCGACTGGTTGGAGTAAGAAAATCGTAATGAAACAGTACTTTGATTATTTTGTTTTGTGTGATTTGGAGGTCTTTCAAAGTTGACTTTGCTGCACTACCCCAAATCTCGATAAGGTGATCCAAGCGCGATTGTACGAGTGAATGGTATATGTTATATCGCACTTGGCGAGGAAGGCAACGCACTACACCACGGAGTGATCCAAGCAGGGACGAAATTTTAGACCGGATTTTAGTTATATGAGCCCTCCATGTCATATCACTGTCTAATATCAAGCCGAGATACTTTTCCTCTTTGGATTGTTTTAACTTTTCATTATTTATATACAGCGGATTGTGATTTTTTATTTTTTTATTTTTCGCTTTGAAAATGATGTATGAAGTCTTTGTGGTATTAATTGTTAATAGGTTATATTGAAACCATTCATTTAGCAAGTCTAGATCTTCTTGAGCAGATTGAATTAATTTTGTAATGCAATGTCCAAAATAGAAAATACAGGTATCATCTGCGTATAAAGTTATTTCACCCTGTAATTTACGCTCACTGATGCTATTCACGTATATTAAAAATAAGAGTGGCCCGAGTATCGATCCCTGCGGAACGCCGCACGTTACATTTTGAGTTCCACTTTGATATTTCCCAATTTTAACAATTTGTTTGCGATTTTGGAGATATGATGTCAAAATATCAAACGCTTTCCCTGTTATGCCAATGTTCGATATCTTTTTTAAGACTAAAGAGTGACTGACCGTATCGAAAGCCTTTGTTAGGTCTATAAATACTCCTAATGCTATATTTTTTGCATCTATATTAGTTTTTATTTTAGTAACTATCTCAATACTAGCAGAAAGTGTGCTTGATTTGGAACGGAAGCCATATTGGCGATCGAAAAGAAAATTTATGTCTGTAAGATATTTGTTTAGACGATTGTAAATGATCCTTTCGAAGACTTTGGAGATAACTGGCAATACTGAAATCGGCCTATAGTTCCCTGGATCAGTTTTTGGGCCGGATTTATAGATAGGAGAGACTTTGGCGACCTTTAATTCATCAGGAAATATACCGGTGTTGATACAGTTGTTAATACATTGTGTAAGAGTATTGGCTATGAGATCTTTTATGCACTTGAGAGCTTTGGTACTGATACCATCTATTCCGGTGCTAGAATTTGGATCTAGTTCGTTTATAATTTTCGATACTTCCTTTTCAGTACTTAAAGTAAAATAAGCCAAAACATTTTTATTTTGTGAACACGTATACAAAGTGTATGTCATATTATCGTGATATTTTGAGGCAATCTGATTTGCCAATTGAGAGCCTATAGTAGCGAAGAAAGCGTTAAAAGTATCACAAATATCATTGCCATCTGTCTGAACCACAGCACCAGTGATTAATCTAGGAACGGTACCATCAGTTTTCACCTTGTTACATGATAAGTCGTTAATTAAAGCCCACATTTTTTTCTGGTCGGTCATGCATTTGGAAAATTTATCTATGTAGTATTCACGTTTGGTGTTTTCTATTAGTTGTCTAGTCTCGTTCCTCTTCTTTTTAAATTCTTCTCGAGTTGTGTGATTTTCTGTGTCTCGCTTTGTTAGAGCCCATAGATAATTCCTTTTATTTATCTCATTTAAGATATTCTGATTTATCCAGTCGCTTTTGGGTGGATTTAGGATTTTGATCTTGTTAACTGTAGTATTCTTTATACGTTCCTGAATTGTTTTTTCTAGATTTGTATAATCTTGTGTTTCATAGGTTGATTTCAAGTCGTTAGCTAACGCATACAAAGCGTCATAGTCAATAGCTCCGTACTCTTTGCGTTGACGAATTTTAGGATCCATTTTTTTTATCTCTGTAAATATTTGTGCATGATCCGACAGAGCAGAATCCAGTATGGACATTCCGAAATAGTAGGTATTCAGATTAGTTAAGATATGGTCAATAATACTTTTTGTCGATGATGTTGTTCTCGTGGAGTAGCTATCTTGTACTTTATTTAGTATTCGATATCCGCATTCCTGGATCATGCTGGTGTATCGTTTTACATTTTTGTCTAGCGTTAGAAGATTTAAGTTAAAATCACCGAAGATCACTGCGCGTCTTCTATTTTGTAACTGTTGTTCAAACTCATCTACAAAGCTATTGATGTTAGTATCTCCCGGTTTGTAGACAATACCAATGTCAAGTTCATATTTGTTGATTCGTATCCATAGAAAGTTGTTGCCATCTTTATATTTTTCTTCTATTAGGTAGTGCTTTAAGTTATTGTGTACGAATATCGATACGCCTCCTCCTCTAGCGTTTGTTCGAATGTTAAAATAATGTTTATAGTTCGGGATATTTAGTTGCAACGCCTCTTCTTCTGTTTTTAGCCAAGTTTCGGTTAGTAAGATTATGTGTATGTTTCTGGTCGAATTTATTATACAGTTTAATTCATCAAGCTTGCCTGGTTTCACAATACCTCTTATATTAGTGTAAAGGAAGTTGAGTGATTTATCTCCTATATCAAGGTCATTATATGAATGAATGATAGAGTAATTGATGTTGTTATTATCTTGAATATGCGATGCTGTAGTAATGTCTAATAATTGCCGTTTTTTGACTGCGCAGATGTTGATACAATCTCCGGAATACCCTTAACGTATTTTATGGTAAGATTCGTTTCTCCATTTTGTTGGCGTTCTGTCAGTACCTGTCGCAGTTCATTAAGGTATGCTTTTTCTGCAGGAGTTTTATCGCTTAATATCTTTACGTTGTCAATCCTTAACTTATCCTTGTTTTTTAGCAGCAGGCGAGGTGGCTGGGAAGACGTGAAGCAAAGTTTTAAGGGTCTGATAGATCCTATCTTAGGTTTTCCTATCCGGTAAACGGAGGAAGGTTTTGGTAGGTCATCCACTAAGGG